>CM022710.1:19790395-19809288 GCA_012295165.1 Asparagus setaceus
TTTGGTCAAATTAGCTTTTAAGCTAGCTTTTTCTTTTCTACTTGTTTGGTAAAGTAATAAATAAGTTGGTTTATAAGTGTCATTTTCAAAAGTCGGTATACCCTAGCTTTTAAAAACTAGTTTATAAACTCACTTATATAAGTTAGGTTTGACCAAACAAATTACAATTCTACCCAAATAATTTTTATAGTATTTTTATCATAAAAGCTAAAAGCAACTAAAAGCTAACATAACTTATAAGTTTTAAAAATAAGCCTTCCCAAACACTAAGATTCCAATAGTAAACACATTTTTCCCCTTTCATACTAACTACTAAAATCTTCACATATCAAAGGCAATAACATGTCTATGTCCTTCAATATTTTGACAAGTTTAAATAACGGAGCTTATAATAAGTTGTTTATAAAAGTAACTTATAGAAATAATTTATATAAGCCGCTGAAAATAGTAATTTGGCAATCAAATATAAAAACTCTTAAAAGTAGCTAAGGTATTTGGTAGAATTGTGGTAATGATCATTGTTAAAATATAAAAGGTATATATTGTATATATATAAAAATAGAAGCTGCTTTTAAAAGCATCCTCAAGTTGTTTCTAAAAGCATTAGTTTAAAAGCGTAATGCATTTTAATAAGCATGTCCAAAAATTTCATCAAACACTAGTATTGGGTGCTTCTTGAGAAAAATAAGTAGAAGCATCTTAAAAAAGCAATACCAAATTGACCCTTAGTCTCTTCCATGATAATATTTCAAGTTTCTCAAAATTAAGAACTAAATGGAATTAAAAGTTCAAGAAGGAAAACACATAAATTAGAAAAAAATGTTATCATGTTCTTTTTATTATTTGAGAAAAAAAAGATGGGTTTTAACTTTTAACCAAAACCCCGGCCATTAAACTCTTTCCATTCAACGCATGGTTGTATCAACAAAATAGAGTTTAACACCTAACTTCAATAGTGTAAACTGTACAATATCATCAATTTACATAATTATCATATTTCTACCTCATAACATTAACATCAAGCTTACAACTTGACAACTTACATCCTAAATACATAAATAAGTGTTATAGATAAAAATACAAAAAAAAGCCAATACAAATGCAAATACGTCATAAAATCAGTTAAAGCCCCAATATTCTTAGCATCACTGATTAGCATATTTTATATTATTTTTATGTCTTCATTTTTCTATTATATATATATATATATATATATATATATATATATATATATATATATATATATATATATATATATATATATATATATATATATATATATATATATATATATATATATATATATATATATATATATATATAATTGCTACTGGGTATTTTTAATGAATTTTCAAGAATAATAGATTTTAAATAAAGAGAAGCCCAAAGAAGCTCAGAGAAGCCCATTGATGCCAAAAATCTCAAATTCTAGAAGAATCAATCAAGCTTCAATCGATCTACGCCAGGAATCAAGAGAAAAAAAATCAATAAAGTTAAATTTGATTCAAGATAGTTGACTGCAAAGAAAAGGCAATATCAATCAAACTATATGTCAAAATCTAACATATTATATATGAAAATCACCTTTCTCGACGAGACAGAGTTATCCGACTAGCCAATTTCTGAAATTCGTTAGTAGTATCCAATTTTGGCAAAAATCTAAAATTAATCTGTCTTAGTTTACTTTTAAAACAAATTAGAGCATTATTTATATTAGGAAATAAATCCAGCTTTGATATCAAATTTGACCTATTTATTTCCTCAATCATATATTTAATTACTTGAAGACTAAGTTGAATCCTATGGTCATGAGAGATTTCTATCCTATAGTTATGAGCGATTCTTCTAAAGTATAAATAAGACCCTAGACCCCTCTTGTTTTCATCAATTCATGAATTGATGTAAATAATTTGAGGGCTTGACTATCTGAAAGGAAGACCATCTTTATTGTAAAACTTCTTTTACGTAAGTTTTGCTTAATAAAATTTTTTCTTCTTCTTGTGTTTAATTCTTGCAATGTCTTCTTTTTCTTCTTTTATTTTTGTTTGTTTTATTTCATGCATAGCTAATTTAGTTTAGGTTGCTTAGGATGATGAAGCTAGGATAGTTTTTCTTAGATTATTAGTTATTTCTCTTGAGCTTAATTTATTAATGTTCTTAGTAATCTTAGCTATTCAATAGAACAATTAGATTCTGATAGGTTATAAATATTTAAATATGGTACAGCCAATGCTTAGTTGATTATTTCTGGGGTTATCTTTTAGTCAAGATTAATTATTCTTGAGATCTATAATTTGTTAGGTTTTTAAGTGATAGGTTATAGGCATTTAACTATGACATAGGCTATGCTTTTAGATCTATGTAAATAAGATAAGTGTTAATTTGCTACATTTTAATTGATAGGTTATAAACATTTGAATATGGTATGGCCTATGCTTTTAGATCTAAGCGATAGAGAATTTCTTAATGCATAAATAAATATGACCCATTTAATTTTATAAACAAGCATCAAGGATATTCATGAATAGGTAAGGAGAAACATAATGGATGTTGATAAGGATGCCATCCTAGTTATAGGTTTCTTTCCCTTGTCCCTTTATTTATATTACGAAAGTGTTTGATGAATGTTTTTATGTAATGCTTTATGGGTAGGGAGATGATCTATAACTACATTTTCTTTCAAGTCGGTTCGCTCATCGAGACTAAAAATTAAATGAATGATCAACACATTTTATTATACTTTTACATCACATCGTCTATTTTATTTGAATAAATATATCCGCTAATAATATTTTTTATCTTAATTTGTATGTAATGAAAAAATATTGAATAAGAGCTCAAAGGAACCATTTTTTCTCATTTTTCCCGCCCAAATTGAAGCCTAAAAGCCCAAAAGCCTAAAAGCCTAAAAGCCTAAGAAATATTGAGTCAACAAGTCAACAGAAGAAGACAAATTCTGTTACAAACTAATCGATGAACTAATCGATTAGCTATTAGTTTGTAACAAACTTTCATCAATGACTAATTTTGATTTTCTTGGAGCCTAAGTTTGATGCAAGGGCTATTGTTCATTGTTGTAGACTATAAATAGGGGTGGAAGTGAGGGGTTTGGATATGGAAAAATTTTAAAAACTCCTTTTTGGAGAGGAGGGCCACTCTTAATTTAGAAGACCTTCTAAAATTATAAATTTTTATTTTGCAATAAACAAAAAAAATTTCCTTTAAAATTTTTTTTCTTCTCTTTTGATAATGAAGATGAAGATTTACTTCAAAAGGGGCCCTCTGGTTTCGGAGTAAGTTTTATTTTTCTCATTTGTTTTTATTTTTAAAATTACATATTTTAGAATTTTATTTTTTATTTTCATTTCATGTTTGGTAGATTAGATTTATTGTCTTGTAGTATAGATTTATTTCATGCTTTGTAGTGTTGATTTATTTTCTTACTCTTTTAATTGCTTTGCGTATAGATTTTTCTTGTCTTTATTTATTTTGTAGTTTAGATTTACTTCATATTCTTAATGCTTTCTAGTATAGACCTTTTTTTATTTTGCAATATGAGTAGCTAATTCTTATAGGAAATCTAGGATTAGATGAAACTAGTTTAATTTTATTTTGATTCTTAAATTATTTTCTTTGTGCTTAAAATGATCATGCTTAATATAATCAACTAGAGAACCAAAGTTTGATTGTCTATGCTTTCTTTGAGTGGTTTGATATGTTATGCTTATTCAATTCTAGGGTTACTATCTAGTTATATTTTTTCATGAATGATGATATTGCTTAGATGTGAATTTGATAGGTTATACTTATTTTGAGTAATTTAATAGTCTATGCTTAAAAATTCTAAAGTAATATGATAATTAAAAGAGAGTAGTTCTTAATTCTAAATTAAAATTAACTAGTAGATTCAATTCTAGATTCTTATTCTCCTCATTTGATTTCCTCCATCTTTTATTTACTTCTTGATTTGATTTGATTTGATTTTTGATTTCTTTTATTTTGTTCATCTCTTTCTCTCATTCTTCCCTCTTGTTTTGGCATTTTATTTTTGTGACAACCCTCTACTCAAAATACACACAACGTTCATTCGTTGCTCCTACACCTTTCAAGAAACCATTTAGATTAGTCTTTCTAATATTGTCTTTCCATGTGGATCGATATCTTAAATACTATAACTTGGTTGTTGTGCATTTGCTACTTAACATATCTTTATCTACATCAAGTTTTTGGTGCCGTCGCCGGGGAAAGCACATGTAATTAGTGTAGGCGTTGAAAATTGCCTATAAGCTCCCGAACACAGCTTGTGATAAGGAGTTGACGATCGGCGAGCCATCCGACGACATAACGGTGAACCGTCGATGATACAACAACAAGTCACCGCGACGCCAACGCATAAAGCGAGTCGACGAAGCGTCCAAGTCAATAAACCGAGTCGACGAAGTGCATAAAGCAAGTCGACAAAGCGTCCAAGGCTAATGAAGTGACGAATCGCGTGCGAGCGAAGGGATAAACCCAACTTTGAAGCTCCGGATCAGCGAAAATCGATAAACCTAAATCGAATCGGGCTCGGAACACCGGAGGACGGCGAAAAAGACCGGAAGATAAGACACTTGGGCGACTCGGCCAAAACCGAGCCACTTCTAAGTGGCTCGTTAAGCTTTTACAAGTGGCTCGCCAAGGCCGAGCCACTTGCAGGTGGCTCGCCTAGCCGAGCCACTTGGAAGTGGCTAGGTGGGCTTTGGGCCTAGTTCTGACCCGCTATCCGCTTTGAGGCTATAAATATGAGGTGCTAGGCTCATTTGCACAGATCCGGAATTTTGGAGAGACGAGGAGACTCTGCCGGATCAAGATCTGACTTTTGGCGACCAAGGCGAGGTTTTTGAAGATCCAGATCTGACTTTTGGCAACAAAGGCGAGGCTTTTGAGGATCAAGATCTGACTTTCGGGGAGGCGATCAACTTCGACATCAGATCTACATCAGTTTCTAGAGATTAAACCTTGTTTTGATCTCGAGAAGAGCTTTGATTTTGCTTAGTCGATCTCATTTGCTTGGGCTCTTGTTTTCATTGAGAAATAACCCCTCTTGATCGTGTAGATCTTGCACCGGATTCGGATTACGCGGTGGTCCACGGACGGAAAAGAAGTTCCCGGCACAGGCAAAGACACCCACGCAAGCGAGGATCCGATAAACGGATCCCGCGTCTATTCAAAAAGGAGAAAGTTATAATCTTTTTTGATTGTTCGTTGTAAAGCCTTATAAAAAGCTGAATCTCATTTGTAAACCCATAAAGGTGTAATAGATTCAAAGCAATGACAATCATCCCGACTTTTCCCGCGAACAAGTTGGCGACCACAGTGGGAGCCAACGGTCTCAAGTCAGAGATCGTCGTGTCGCAGCCGCGGATTCAGATCCCGGTCGAAGAAGAGGTCGAGTACGAGTTTGACTAGAAGAAGTTTGAGGAGTACCTCTCGTCCTCATCCCGATCGTCCTTCCCCGTAGATCCAAGAAGAGCTCCGCTGCAAGGAGAATTCGACGGTCTGCGGACGTCGAATCTCAAGGTGAGGATTCCGATCCCGCCGCTGCTAAAGTCGCAGCAAGCAGTATCCCTCCGGCACCCAAGACAACCGGAGATGAAGATCTCAACTCCTCAGCCCAAGATCTGATTGATGGCGCGGCGAATCTTTCGAAGAGAGCACGCCAACATAGACGCCAGAGTTTAGCTCGCCGATTTGCCAAGGCATTGGAATCGGTGGACGGGATCCGTTACAAGGCGGATCTCAAATCCAGGAGAGGCGGAAAGCCTCAGAAGCAGGCGCACGACAACTCCTCCAAGCCGTCGACAGATAATTGGATCCGCGTCAAACGGAACCGATCAATACTTAAAGGCAGCATCTATGGCGCTACTCATGCACCGAATTACGGTCCAAGAGGCCCGAAGGTTGAAGGAGGAAGTGGCCAAGAAGCCCCCGAAGATGCACCAAGTATGGAGGCCAAAACCCGGATCAACGGTTAAGGCTAAAGCCGAAGTGTTGAACAAAGATCAGCCTCCCCGAGTTGATCTCCATCAAAGAAAGTCCGCTCCACCGCCAACTCCACCATCGCCGACTCCACCCAAGTCACCGCCCACCTCAATTTCTTCTTCAGGTGATCCCGCCGGTTCATCCCAAAGCAGGAAGACGGTGTTAGAATGCCTCGGTCCCGTTCCTGATGATCGAGGCAAGGTTCCAATCAAGGAGCGCTTGGGCCCATTGAGGAAATCCCGGGTCACTCCCAACCCAGGGGGTCGTACCCACCTCGACCACAACAAGAAGATTCATGCAGCTACCGGCACTGGGCTGCGGGTCTAAGTTCAAGAGTTCACTGAAAACTCACACTCGCGAAGGCGTACGTCATGGCGAGTGACCTTTGATGGCCCTAGAAGGGCAGTTCATCCTCAGAAGGAGACTTTCTCGTCTGATGATGAGGACGTTAGACCTGAGAAGTTGTGCCAACACACGATAGGTTGCTCCGGCATTTATGCCGATGAGTTGTACTATCGCGCTGGGGGTACGAATAGATCTCAAAAAAAAAGATCCCCGGAGAAAAACACGCATTGCCCGTGCTCCAGATTGATCAAGGCGATGTTGTCCGAGTGCGATTGCAACAAGACGACTCCGAGCAAATTATCGGTCTTTGATAGGCTTGGCGCCAAGATACCTGAACCCAAATCAAGGCATTTCTGCAGGGGAAGATTGACGCTTCAAGATGACGAGTTACCAAGCGTCTCCATTAATATGACCAGCAAAGGGATGTTGTCGCGTGGCATTCCTGCGGCATCACAACGGATGACTCGGTTACGGTCCGGGACCATTAGACGCCCCAACTTTGGCAAAGCGTCAAGGAGATTGCTTTCAGATGACGAACTGTCAGACGCTGGCTCCGCATTCGCCTCCGATAATACGTTATCAAGTGACGGACGACCCCGTGAAGCACTCATGATTAGTGGAGAACAAGTAGCCAAGATGCTCGAAGAGGCTTTGGCCAAGCAAAAGGAGAATTTCCAGCTTGAAATGCAACAAATGAGAAAATTTCAGGACAAACAAATCTTGTCGATTGTTGAATTGCCGAGGCGAGTCAAGTCGTCGCAATCATGATAACCAAACGGATAGTGACGCAGATGGGGATGAAGGCCGTAACGTCGATGATACCCCTAATGAACAGAACGCCAGTGACGATACCGTCGTCCCTCCTCAAAATCATCAAACAAAGATGTAGGTGAGAATGAGAAGATAAAAGATCCGAGAGTAAAATCAATACTCTTATTTCTCGCCAAGAGGTAAAGAAGACGGGCATACCGTGTCCATGCTAGCGGGATTGGGAATCGATCCCGCATCCCAAAGTTTAGCCTAATTAACGTCACGCCGTTCGACGAGAAGGGATCCCCCACTCAACACCTTATCTACTTCAAGTCCCACTTGGGAGTTATTTCTGGTAACGAGCCCCTGATGGTTCGGTCATTCATTGGCACCCTTCGTGGAGCCGCTTTGATTGGTACCGCCTCAAACCCGAAGCATTAACGGTTGGGATGACATGGAGTCCAAGTTTCGCCAACTTCTTCAAAGACTTTAACATCAAATATCTATCGGGTCGCTTTTGGATGAGAAACAAAAAGACGGAGAAACGGTGGATAACTTCATTAAAAAGTTCAGAAATAAGACAATGAATTGTCGGGACCCCATAACTGAGGAGTTCATCCTCCAAACGTGCCACAATAACTTGTCATTGGACGTGTTGAAAGCAATGGGATCGCACCGCCCAAGACTTGAAGGACTTGAAGGTGCGGGGAGCAGGCGGCGATTCTGAAAAGGAAGAAGAGAGAGGTCGTGTCGCGAAATCAAATCAGCAAAACGAGGCAGAAGGCATCAAAAAAAAGTTGATGCAAATCAAACGCTCCAACCGCAACCCCAACAACAGCCAACAACAAGACCACAAAGAACAATTTGACTTCACGAAGTCAATAATCGATCGCCAGTAGTCGCCGAATAAGCCTCTGTTTATAATCACAATTTAATTATAATTTTATACCCTCATTACCTATTTTATATGAATAAATATCTTGCTAATAACTATTTTATCTTAATTTACGTGCTAATGGAGTATTATTGAATAAGAGCCCAAATAAAGATTATTTCAAGCCCAAAAGATCTCTAATGAAGCCCGAATGCCTAAATCCAAAGTCCACAACTAAGTTTAGAAGTAAAATCTCAACACACATCACTTTCTTGGTCAAAATTATTAATAACTTGGCTTATAATTAAAAATCAAATAAAATATGGAAAAAATAAAGTCAAATTCGTGCTCAGCATGGTCAACCGCAAAGAAAAGGCGATATCTCTCAATCCGAGAAGCAGAATTCAACATATTATATATAAAAATTACCTATCTCGACGAGACGGAGCCATCCAAATTACTAGATTCTCAAAATTTCATCAGCAGCAGTGGATTTTAACAGAAATATGAATTTAAGTGATATATATTCAATTATTTAAAGGCCAAATTAAATTCTAAGAAGCCTAAGAGCATTTAAGAGAAGCCCAAGAGTCTTAAAGAAATTAAATATAAAAGAAATAAAACCCACAAAGCCCATCTCTCAAGGATTAAATCAATAGTCTAGATTATTTGGAGAGATCCTATGGCTATGAGGGTTGTTTAGGGGCTAACCTAAATCCTATGGTTGTGAGTGTTACTTGGGGGCCAAGGCAAATCCAAAGATGGTGAGAGATTATTGTTATCTATAAATAGAGGGTAGAGTGAGGGCTTGAGATTGTGAAATATTTTGTAAAAACTCCATTTGGAGAGGAGGGTTACTCTTAATTGAGAAGACCGTCCAAAAATTATAACTTTATTACACAATAAATAAAATTTTTCACCCCTTCAATTTCTCTCTTCTCTTTGTCCAAGGACCAAAAGGAGGATGAAGATGAATTAGAATTGTGGGTTTCTTTTATTTCTTTTCTCTTCTTTATTTTCTTGTTTGTAGAATAGATTTACTTTCATGTAATTTACTTTCTTGCAATTTACTTTCATGCAATTTAATTCCATACAATTTACTTTCATGTCTTGTCTTTAATTCATAGATTAGATTTACTTTCATTGCAATCTTCTTTTCTTTTTCTTTATTTCTTGCTCTTTTTCATTCTTGTAATTATGCTTATTTTCCTCCTCCCACTCTTGATTTCTTTTATTTTTCCAAGATGTGGAACTAAACCTCTTGTGGGGATCTAGTTTTGCATGAAACTAGTCTAATTTCTCTCTTATATTTGTGAATCACTCTCTAATGCTTAAAATGATCATGTTTAGGATAACTAACTAGAGAACTAATCGGTAGAAGAAGAATTTGATAATCTATGATTTTCTTAAGTGGTTTGATAGGTTATGCTTATGAATTCTAGGATTACTATCTTGTTGTTATTCTCCTCATGAGTATTGATTTTATTTAGGTGATAATTTGATAGGTTATGCTTTCCTTAAGTGGTTTGATAGTCTATGCTTAATAAATCTAAAATGAAATGTGATAAAAGACAATGGTTCATATTTTATAAGTGAGATTAGCTAGTGGATTCAATTCTAGATTCCTTCATATCTCTAATTGAATCCTCCATCTTTGCTTTATTGATTTTATTTTCTTGATCTTGATTTCACTTCCTTTTTACTTCTCACACTCTCTCATTCTCATTTTGGTTTATTTACATACATCCGCTCATTCTCTAATCTCCTCACTCTCACTTTCATTTTGCTTTTATTTACACTTTGTCACAATCACACTCTTAATCTCTCCACAACACATTTTCTTTTCGCTTTTTATTTTACATAATCCACAATCCACTCTCTATTCTTTTCATGACCACTTTCACCATGTATTTAAACTCCTAATTGTCTTATGATAATTTGAGAACCAAAATTTGAACAAAACTCTTCCTACTTCCCGTTCCTCGTGAGATCGATAATTTTTTATACTATAACTTGATAAGTTGTATACTTGCAACTTAGGAGGTAATCATTTAGTTCCCATCAAGTTTTTGGCGCCATTGCCGGGGAACGGTGTATAAGTAAGATTTTGATTAACTTTGGTTTCTTAACTTGTGTGTTTTTCTTTTGTGAAGGAATTTGGAACTTGAAGATTAAGAGTTGAAGAATCAAGGGTTAAGCCTAACTCTAGGGTTAAGCCTAAACTTGACTTAGACCAGCTCTTAACTAAAAATTCCCTTAATGAAAAGATTAAAGTTTACTTGGATAATTAGCCAGGTAAGGATAGTACTAGAGGGAGATCAAAGATCAATTAAGTACCTCTTTCCTTGCGGAGCGCCTTACGCAACTCCTAAACCTTGTCTTAGACACCACTTAATCCAAATAAACTTGGACCGGTTCACTTAAGGATTTCTTATTCCTTAATGAGCTCGAATCCTTAGGGGCCAACGTCTAATCAGTTTTAAGAGGCTTGGGTATGTGTAGTGAGGAATTAGTGATTTTTGGGCTAAGGAAAAGGTGATGAAATCCCTCACCTTATCTTGATTAGGGGGTTTTGCCCTTAAGATATTTTCAAGTGTGTGCCAAATCAAGATGCTCAAATCACTTGGTGAATTCCTACTATTATATGAAATGCAACCCTAGGATTTAAAAGCACTAAAAGGATGCAAAATAAAAATCTTTTATTTTTATTATGGTCGACAATCAAAGAAATGAAGTTTATTAGGGTCGACAAAGGTAAAATCTTTTTTTTTATCCTAATTGTCTCTAATGTGAATGAACTATCTAAAGGGTGGAATTGAGAATACTAGAAAGAAGAGTTACCCACGCAATCGCTATCCAAAGTCTCGTTGGAGGTAAATCTTCAATCTTGATTCTTCAACCCTTAATCTTCAAGTTCCAAATTCCTTCACAAAAGAAAAACACACAAGTTAAGAAACCAAAGTTAATCAAAATCTTACTTATGCACCGTTCCCCGGCAATGGCGCCAAAAACTTGATGGGAACTAAATGATTACCTCCTAAGTTGCAAGTATACAACTTATCAAGTTATAGTATAAAAGATTATCGATCTCACGAGGAAAGGGAAGTAGGAAGAGTTTTGTTCAAATTTTGGTTCTCAAATTATGCGCAAGATAATTAGGAGTTTAAATACATGGTGAAAGTGGTCGTGAAAAGAGTAGGGAGTGGATTGTGGATTATGCGCAAATAAAAGAAAAACGAGGAAGAAAATGTGTTGTGGAGAGATTAAGAGTGTGATTGTGACAAAGTGTAAATAAAAGCAAAATGAAAGTGAGAGTGAGGAGATTAGAGAATGAAAACGGATGTATGTAAATAAACCAAAATGAGAATGAGAGAGTGTGAGAAGTAAAAAGGAAGTGAAATCAAGATCAAGAAAATAAAATCAATAAAGCAAAAGATGGAGGATTCAATTAGAGATATGAAGGAATCTAGAATTGAATCCACTAGCTAATCTCACTTATAAAATATGAACCATTCTCTTTTTATCACATTTCATTTTAGATTTATTAAGCATAGACTATCAAACCACTTAAGGAAAGCATAACCTATCAAATTATCACCTAAATGAAATCAATACTCATGAGGAGAATAACAACAAGATAGTAATCCTAGAATTGTAATTATAACCTATCAAACCACTTAAGAAAAGCATAGATTATCAAATTCTTCTTCTACCGATTAGTTCTCTAGTTAGTTATCCTAAACATGATCATTTTAAGCATTAGAGAGTGATTCACAAATATAAGAGAGAAATTAGACTAGTTTCATGCAAAACTAGATCCCCACAAGAGGTTTAGTTCCACATCTTGGAAAAATAAAAGAAATCAAGAGAGGGAGGAGGAAAATAAGCATAATTACAAGAATGAAAAGAGCAAGAAATAAAGAAAAGAAAAGAAGATTGCAATGAAAGTAAATCTAATCTATGAATTAAAGACAAGACATGAAAGTAAATTGCATGGAATTAAATTGCATGAAAGTAAATTGCAAGAAAGTAAATTACATGAAAGTAAATCTATTCTACAAACAAGAAAATAAAGAAGAGAAAAGAAATAAAAGAGAAACCCACAATTCCTAATTCATCTTCATCCTCCTTTTGGTCCTTGGACAAAGAGAAGAGAGAGGAAATTGAAAGGGTGAAAAATTTTATTTATTGTGTAATAAAGGTTATAATTTTTGGATGGTCTTCTCAATTAAGAGTAACCCTCCTCTCCAAATAGAGTTTTTACAAAATATTTCACAATCTCAAGCCCTCACTCTACCCTCTATTTATAGATAACAAGAATCTCTCACAACCTTTGGATTTGCCTTGGCCCCCAAGTAACACTCACAATTATAGGATTTAGGTTAGCCCCTAAACAACCCTCATAGCCATAGGATCTCTCCAAATAATTTAGACCATTGATTTAATCCTTGAGAGATGGACTTTGTGGGCTTTATTTCTTTTATATTTAACTTCTTTAAGACTCTTGGGCTTCTCTTAAATGCTCTTGGGCTTCTTAGAATTTAATTTGGCCTTCAAATAATTGAATATATATCAATTAAATTCGTATTTCTATTAAAATCCGCTACTGCTGATGAAATTTTGAGAATCTGGTAATTTGGATGGCTCCGTCTCGTCAAGATAGGCGATTTTCATATATAATATGTTGAATTCTGCTTCCCGGATTGAGAGATATATCTTTTTCTTTGCGGTTGACCATGCTGAGCACGAATTTGACTTTATTTTTTCCATGTTTGATTTGATTCTCAATTGTAAGCCAAGTTATTAATAATTTTGACCAAGAAAGTGATGTGTGTTGAGATTTTACTTCTTAACTTAGTCGTGGGCTTTGGATTTAGGCATTCTGGGCTTCATTAGAGATCTTTTGGGCTTGAAATAATCTTCATTTGGGCTCTTATTCAATAATACTCCATTAGCCTGTAAATTAAGATAAAAATAGTTATTAGCAAGATATTTATTCATATAAAATAGGTAATGATGGTATAAAATTATAATTAAATTGTGATTATAAACCTTGGGGAACCTTGGCTCTGACGACTACTGATTCTGCGGTCGTTGTTGCCATTGAGGTCGTGACTGCTGTGGTGCTTGTTGTTGCGGCTGTTGTTGGGGTTACAGCTGGAACGTTTGATTTGTATCAACTATTTTCGCTGATGCCTTCCTCTCACTGTGGGACGGTTTTGCTTATTTCTGCACCGGCTGACCTCTCTCTGCCTTCTTCCTTTTCAAGAATCGCTCGGCCTGCTCCCCGCGCACCTTCAAGTCCTTCCAAGTCTTGGACGGTGTTGTTCCCATTGCTTCCAACACGTCCAATGACAAGTTATTGTGGCACGTTTGGAGGATGAACTCCTCAGTTATGGGGTCCCAACAATTCATTGCCTTATTTCTGAACCTTTTAATGAAGTTATCCACCGTTTCTCCGTCTTTTTGTTTCTCATCCAAAAGCGACCCGATAGATATTTCGGTGTCGTCTTTGAAGAAGTTGGCGAGGAACTTGGACTCCATGTCATCCCAA
Organism: Asparagus setaceus; assembly: GCA_012295165.1. Classification (NCBI taxonomy): domain Eukaryota; kingdom Viridiplantae; phylum Streptophyta; class Magnoliopsida; order Asparagales; family Asparagaceae; genus Asparagus; species Asparagus setaceus. The sequence continues at coordinate 19,803,940 of CM022710.1, forward strand.
CTGTTAATGCTTCGGTTTTGAGGCGGTGTACCAATCAAAGCGACTCCACGAAGGGTGCCAACGAATGACCGAACCATCAGGGGCTCGTTACCGAAAATAACTCCCAAGTGGGACTTGAAGTTAATTAGGCTAAACTTTGCCGGATACGGGAACGATTCCCAATCCCTTGCGTATGGACACGGTATGCCCGTCTTCTTTACCTCTTGGGCAAAAATAAGAGTATTGATTTTACTCTCCGGATCTTTTATCTTCTCATTCTCACCTACATCTTTGTTTGGTGATTTTGAGGAGGACGATGGTATCGTCAGCGGCGTTGTTCATTAGGGTATCATCGGTTCGGCCTTCATCCTTATCTGCGTCACTATCCGCTTGCTTATCATGATTGCGACGACTTGACTCGCTTCTAATTCAACAATCGACAAGATTTGCTTTCTTTATTTTTCCTTTTTATGGAAAAATAAAAACAAAACAAAATTTCTTTTTTATTTTCATTTTTAAATAAAATAAAATAAAATTTTTGAACGTGCCTATCTATATGCTTTTACATGAAATATTTATATGGATTATCTTTTTGTATACGTGCATGAGTTTTATCATATTGGTTCACATATGTTATTCACAATCTATCTATAGTATATGTGCACACAAAGTTTTACATATTTGATTGAAAAATATGATGGTTTATGATATTCTTCATATTACTTTTCACATCTTAGTATAATCTTATCATGTTTAGTATTGTAAAAGTAGGAATAAATATTTTTATATGATGATCATAAAGTACTTTTGGATATATCACACGTGTTTTGAGCTCAATTTTTATACTTGAATACAACACCAATATTACTTTTCGTGTACAAAAGTACATATATGCTATAAAACATCAAGCAAAAGAGTGTATTCATGAAAAGATGGTGAAAGACCCACACTCTATAAATCCACAATAAAATTTGAGTGTATTTGTTAAAAGATGGTCAAAGACCCACACTCGTGGATATAAATGTGCAATATCTCAAGGATATCCATCCTTTGCTAAATATTTTCTATATTTAGAGATGGTGTACATTGCCCTCCAAACACTATCATTTTTCCTCTTAAAAATTTCTTTATGGTTGAGGTGATAGATCGAGATTTTAGATATTTTCTAAAGGTTGAGATAATTCAAGTTGTGTAAGAAAGAAAGCTCAAACTAGAAGATATATCTGAATTTATTTTATGATCTAATATAATTACTTTTATTGTTATTTTTATAAACTTTTTATTGATATCTTCATAGTTTGAATGTGAATTTAATATGACTTGTTATCATATTTCATGTGTTTTGAAGTTCTATATGTATTTCTCGTGCTATTTTTATAAATTTTTGTGAACTGATGTGTATTTCTCTTCCTTACACCTTTGGATAATCTTTATTTGAATTTTTCATGTATATTGTATATCCTAGGTAAGCGTTTCTTTGATAACAACAAAAGGGGAGAAAATGGGAAATTTGAAAACTATTTGAAAACTTTTGAGTTTGATTATGGTTGATTGTAAGTTTTACAAGTTTTCATGTTTGGTTAACAAGTTGTTTCAACATGACAAGTACATGACAAGTCTTTCAACCTTGCTTGGTTTTAGGGAGAGTTTTCATGTTTCGAACAAGGAGTTTGTAGATTACCTGTTTTCTTTTTCATGTATGCATAATTGTAGGGGGACCATACATTGCATATCATACATGTCATATCTTTGTATTGAAATGAATATATATCTCACCATGTTCTTAATTTTCGGATTTCAAATTTTGACTTTTGTTATTATCGAAACGGGGAGATTGTTAGAACTTTGCTCGAGGAGAACGTTGTTCGTGCAATATCTCTTGTTTGATCAATAACAAACTTTCATTTGGTACTAATAAGTTTGTGAGATGATATATTTTAGGAATAAACAGGTACGAAAAAGTTTGGGCTCAAAACGATGCAAAAATCAACACAAATAGTTGATTTTATCCATTAACCATGGATGGTCACGAGGCAACCATCAATGGTCCATAGGTCATCGATGGACTACAGTCAACAATCTGTATTTTTTAGAAATGAGAAATCGAACCATCGATAGACTACAGTCAACCATCGATGATCGCTTAAACCATCGATGGACTACAGTTAATAATCTGTGAATTCTAAAAACCAGAATTTGAATAATCGATGGACTACATGGAACCATCGATGATCGGCATCAAACATCGATGATCGTGTTTAACCATCAATGGTTTAGATGTGTTTTGGCATATTTTTAAATTCAATCTTAGCCGTTTGATCACAAATTTGATCTCCTATTTCAATACTGATAAGAAGACTTTTTTCCAATGCAATTAAGGTCTATTTAATAAGGGATTGGAGAAGAGATTAACAATAAGAAAAAGAGAGGATATTTGCACAAGTTTGAGAGATCAAATTCTAGGGCTTGAGAGAGATTGTGAGTGAGAATTTGATTCCCTGAGCCTCGTTTAACTTCTTCTCGTTGCGCTCAATATTGAAAGATCATTTCAGCGAGGAGGAGTGCCCTTTGCATTCAACTTCGACATTGCTTTTTCACAGATCATCATCGACATCGGTTTGAAGAACGATTTCTTTTAAAAGGACAGTAAGATCTTTTCAATTGTGATTTAATTAATTTTTAGGGTTGGTTTTGTGTTTCAAACTTGCGAGTTTGACGACGCACTCAAGCCGGGATAACTAAGGGTTAGCGTGCTCAAGCCAGGGTAATTGAGTATGGATAGCTACGGCTAAGTTTTTTTTGGTCATTGTGAGGAGTTGGGTATCTCGACTGGTTTCGGGTAGATTCCAAGGTCCTTGTTTGTAAAGCCTACTGAATCGGGTTGTGATTCAGGGATAACTCCGGTCATAGTGAAGAAGGCCCATCGTGAGAAGGAAGAGTGGACGTAGGATTTTGATCCAAACCACTATAAAAAACTCGTGTGTTCCTGTGTTGGTTGCTCGTAGTTTTTCGTCTTTTATTTTCTGATGCATATTCTTTGTTTATCCGAAAAATTTGTACAATCCTATTCACCCCCTCCCCCCTCTCCTCCCCTCTAGGCTTGCATCCTGTTTCCAACAAGATATTGTAAAGTTAAATATATTTAATTTAAAATATATTAAATATTTAAATAAGTAACGAGAAGAGGAGAGGGGAAATTCACATAGTAACATCACAATCCATCAATTTTAACTTAAACTTTTGCTTAAAAATTTCTCATTAAAAACTATAAAGTTGGAATGGAGTATGGATTTTAAAATCCGGTCCTAATAACAATCCTAGACAATCAATAACACATTAAATTCAAATCCAAATCCTAGTTCTAAACTAATAACACGTTACATTCAAATTCAAATCCTAGTCCTAAACCAATAACATATTAATGCAAACCCGAAACCTAGCCCTAAACCAATAACACCTTAAATTTAAATTCAAATTCTAGTCCGAAACAAATAACACCCTAACTTGAAATGCAATAAAAAGTCCAAGTCCAAATCAACAATTCTCAACCAATAACCCCCCAAGAGTATCTACAAAATAGGATTCGAGCTTGTATCCTTAGTGAATATGGATTTCTTTATCAACTATTTTCCAAGTCTGTTACTAATATGCGGATACCTCTATGGTACATAACATATCTGATCCCTTAGCTAGTGCTGTCCATTCGGGCCCGAGGCGCTGCCCCACTGATGTCTGACTGGACTGGCCGCTCCCAAAGTCTCTAATCCTGCCAAACTGTTCCCGCCAGTGTCACCTCTAATCTCCAGACCTGCCCTACCGTTTTAATTTTATATATATATATATATATATATATATATATATATATATATATATATATATATATATATATATATATATATATATATATATATATATATATATATATATATATATATATATATATTTGGAAAAAAGGAATATGAGGTGATGGCTCATTTAGTAAAATGAGCTACCCAATTAATGAAAAGATAATTTTGTTTCACCCATTGTCACATCCATTGAGTGTGGGTATTGTGTAAGTGAGTGGTAGCTCACTTTACTAAATGAGTGCTAGCTCATATTCCTTAATCCCTATATATATATATATAATATAATATAATATAATATAATATAATTATAGTATAAAATGTCATTAATGTATACTTATATATATTTTTAAGTATATATTGTCATCAATATATACTTATATATACTTACATATATATTTCTAATGTATACTATATATAATTATAGTATGATATGGTCATTAATGTATACTTATATATACTTACATATAATATATAACTATATCCTAATAGAATATTATTTTCTACTACTTAGTAAACACTTAATGTGATTGATTTTTATCAAAATTTCGCATATTTTAATTGTAATTACTCTTGAAATTTTATTTTTACAAAAAACTTAATTTTAAGCAAAAAATAAAAAATAAAAAATAAAAACTGCCCTGCCCGATGCTCGCCCGTTCAGTTCGCCCAGACCCGAGCCCATCGGTCCGGTCCGAGTACCCTCGGTGTCTCACCGACCGCCCGTTTGGACAGGCCTACCCTTAGCACCCTTGCACCCAAGGGTTAGCTTCCAAAATGTCTTTTTGGCATAGAAGATAATTGATTATTTGTTATCACTGTTGAGTGTTTTTAGGTACTAAACATATCGTTGGATCAACTTAAATTTATTCGATTGCATGTGTAACAATGAGTATGTTAAAAGAGCCTTTTTCCTAAGTCTTTGAGGTGGGGACTTCATGGTTTTTAATAAAAAAAGGAAAAGAAGATGAAAGAGGAATTGGCCGACTTCACGTTTTGCAGAATAAACATAAGATAAAGATATTTTGGAAGTTAAAAGACTTCTGAAGTTGGTCAATGTTTCAAATGGTGCTCCAAGCAATATCAATATCATAGTGATATGATTTTGTGTTAGGCGCACTTCATGTCTTTAAAGGAATTTCGTTACTGTAGATAGCCTATCCTTCTTCCCTACTTCGCCGCTCATTTACAGAAGTGCAGGAGCACTTGTGTAAATTCGCCTCCTGCTTGGCTATCAGGAACCCCGCACTCTTTGCTTGGCTAGTGACAGAAAATTCATTTGTAACTATCAACTTCTATCTTATAAAAGAAATAGATGGTATTGTCATATAGTTTACTGGAAAACTTAAAAGGAAGTTGTTACTTGTTAGTACTTTTTCCTTGGAATTGTGTTTAGTTGGGAATTTACAAAAGTTAGTGAACAATTTATGCTAGGAAATGGAAAGGGTGCAAGATGATATCTAGATATGTCATTGCACGTGTGAGCAAATGATTTTCTTGTTTATATTTGACCAAATTTGGGGTT